>JAVTVY010035405.1:0-15154 GCA_036873755.1 Hanleya hanleyi | reverse complement strand
ATAAGACCGGTAGTCTTTAAATCGAACATACAGTACCCCTTTGATGATCGTAGCGACACAGCTTCCAAAGCTGAATACATGGAGATATGTTTTGTTCTTCAGAAGCTGACCGTATGACAGTATTAAAGGGCCACAGGGGGCCAGATTTAACTTTTAAAGCATTTATTTTGGACCTGACACTTGTTTACATGTTATGTGCTATGAACTACCATTCTGGCAAATTATGTGTTTATTGACTCACCAGCAGATCCCGCATATCGTTGACATTGCCACACCATCACCGCCCGATATTTTATGTGTGTTTCTACAAGCTTATTTTGTTATGCCACCCAGGATGAAAGTGACAGTACATTCAATCTGAGAGAGAACATGTCATGTTTCCCGCTGTACATTCTTCTACCACCATGTTGTTAACATTTTGCAAGGTGAAGGTCACGTGACCTATATTGTAGTTCAGCTTGAATCTGAAGTATTCTTGTTATTTCTCTGTAAATAATTACTTCTCACCTAATTGACATAGATTTAGTTTATTTGACGTGATATTGTGGCATACAAACTTTGAACTATTGAGTGTGAACTATTTCGTACATCGGAGGCCCCGATGATCTCTGTGATGAGGCTCCATGTCAAGTCAGTGCGTGGCTCGAGTGACGGCAGTAAATTCCACTATCCTATTTCGATTACTAAGTGCCAAACGTATGAGAATTGACTGTTTTATTAAGCCCAGATAATTTATTGACAATTCGTGTTTATTGTTACGAAGCCTAGAAGAGGAGAAATTCATTATAGAAACAGCGGACCATCACTGAGACAGTTCTGTATTCCAGCAACACATTGGCGATTGACGGTCTGGAATGTATTTCCCTGAATCACTTATTATCTGTAGTTGTACGTTTTGATTCGAATGCAGAACTGTGAACTTTGATATAAAGGAGCACCAGATCCAATTGATTAGCAAAACAGCAAATTTCGTCATTATGTAGTGACGGTCTGAATGAAAGTCTGGAGAGAAAACGCCATGGTCATTGTTCAGTTACAAATCAATGGTTATAAATAGAAGCACAGACGTCAAGTTTATTTTTTCAAGTGCAGCGCTCGGAGTGAATGGACGTGCTTTTGTGTTCTTGCCAAATCAGCCTAGCTTTACCAGCCTTTGTGCCTCTCTGCTGTCTTTGTTCCCCGAGAGTTACAGGATTACCTAACCAACAACAACAGCAGGAGAAATCAGCGAGCCAGAGCTAAGTTTTCAGAATTCAATTTTTGCACCTAGACTACTATTTCCTATCACTTAAGTCACTCCTCACCACACAACACCTAGTTTTGATCTAAATTAAAACAAATCAAATAATGGAAGCCTCCTAATCCCCCGGAAAACCCCCTATAAGGAAATTCTCAGAAATCACCCACGATAAAAACGCCCCTCACAAAAAACACGTCCCTGGTCCCAAATCCCCAAAGAGTCTAGCAAATTTTTTTGCTATCATCCATAGTTTAACTCAACTGAGAGCATGTGAATTTCCAAAGGTCAAGGTAGGAAACGATCTTAAAAAATGTGGTGGTGACGTACATCAAATCTTTGAACTTCCGGGTGGTGATCTGAAAGTCCACTGCAAATCACAAACTCAGTACGACAAATTACTACGTTTAGACCTGCTAGCAGATAAACCTGTCTCGGTAAAACAATTCATACAGCGTAGAGAGCAATGTAAAGGAGAAATTTATGGAATTGACCTCAGTGTCAATCTAGAAGACATTTCCCCCACTCTCTCAAAACAAAACGTCGTATATTCCAAAAGAATGCAAAAGAACAAACAGGAAACGACAAGCATTATGCTAGTATTCAAAGGATCAAAATTACCGGAAACTGTCCGGCTATGGTTTCATAACATTATTGTTCAATCTTTTTTATGACATACCAAAACGATGTTTTAAATGCCAGAAATATGGGCATTTTTCAAAATTTTGCAAATCTCAAGTGGTATGTGTGAAATGCTCTGGAGATCATAATTATGAAGAATGTACTGAAACAAAAGTAACATGTGTAAATTGCAAAGGCAACCATTCAGCGGCCTACAAAGGTTGTATAGCCTTCAAAGAGGCAAAACGAGTTGAATTCACTAAAGCAGACAAAGGATTTCTTACGCAGAAGCGGTAAAAAAACTAGAATGAATAGAAAAATCAGTATAGAAATGACCACCGCTCTACACAAAGCAAAGGCAACTGAGACAATAGTCACAGCCGCGAACACAAACTCATGTGATACAGTGGAGACTGAAAACAATGAACAAGAAACAGAGACAAAGAACCTAACCAAGCTAGACCTGGTTGGCTTTATCAACATTGTGTTAAACTCAGTTATTAACCCCCTGCAACCTAAGCTTAATAAGACCGACATGATAGTAAAAATTGCGCGGAACTTCCTTAATTGGGAGTTTAGCTCCGATGAAATTATTAACTGGGGGAAAAATCCGAAATACGACAAGAAAACATCTACACTCACAGAAAAGTCTATCCCGGCCCTCAACATAACAACATAAGATAATCCACTTGCGAATGCATCAGTCACAAAATGGGAGATATAATTAATACAAAACTCAACAAAAAACAATTATCAATACTCCAATTGAATGCCCGAAGCATCAGGAAAAACGGGGACAATCTTAAAGTCTTAGTAAATGAAATCAGCCCAGATATAATTTGTGTTCAGGAAACATTTCTGAAGCCAGGAAAAAATAAATTTACAATAAACGGATATAAGCCGTATAGATCAGACAGACTTACAGGTGCACTTGGGGGAAACCTCATATTAATAAAAGAGGACCTGATTCACATAGAACTAGATAAAAGCCCTACCAGTGAAGATCTCGAATGGCACGCTATTCAGGTCTTCTTCAATAACAAACCTATTAACATCATTAATTTATATGCCCCAGGAAGTCTAAAGAAAATCTCCCCAAAAGAACTGGACAACATCACAAAGAAATTTAACTCCCCTATTATCATATGTGGTGATTACAACAGTCATAATCCCATTTGGGACATGCTGTCCATGCTTCTGAAAAACACCTCACCACTCTGTACCGCATGCAACAATGTAGAAGAAACAATAGAACATGTCCTACTTGAATGCCCAAAACACTACCCACAACGCGAGGCACTTAGAAACGAATTAAAACATTCAACGCTCCCTAAACCAGCGATATTAAACCCAAAGCCCCCAATTAGAAAACAGGTATTCAAGTCCTTAATAAATTTTATCAAAACTGCTGGCTATTATTCCAGTATATAACACTACCCCCGTGCATGCGCACCACTAACTAACAATGTCAGCATTGGCCAAAATTTCTCTTTTCGAATAAAATATAGGCAATGTGGGCACCGGAGATACCATGTTCCGTGTGGGCCGGTTGCCACATTAGTCTCAAAAATCGGAGGCCAAGACCAATCAACATCCCTGAGACAATATTGGCCAAAAATCTCTCTTTCGCAATAAAATAGGCAATTTCGGCACCGGAGATACCATGTTTCATGTGGGCCGGTAACCACATTCGTCTCTAAAACCTAAAGACAACAGGCCACGCTACCCCACAGATGTCACCGAACTGACGCCTCAACACAGCACAGCACACTGAAGACCACCGACGAACAAGACCAGACATGAAGCAGAACACTGATGACGACAAAAAATTATTAAACAGCACCGCACGGCACACCGAAGCCCAAAGACGGGCTGGACAAGACTAAAAACAGAAGACGGATGACGATCACAAGAATACCAACAGGCGTTGAGTGACAACGCCGCACAACAAGAAACCTCCAGAACCAGAACACCAAATCCTAAACCACACCGACACGCTACCCCATAGATGACACCGAACTGACGCCTTAACACAGAATATGATCCTTTGACTTTCACGCAATATAGGACGTAGACCTGCCGTCCTGTGCCCCAATACACACTCCAAGCAATTGTTACAGGCACATATTTCTGGAAGAATTACAACACATATAAGGGAAGTGGGAAGAGGTGCCGACATACTGACTGCGTCACATGACTTCACAGAATAGTCTTCCGGTTAACTTATTCTAAAGCACATACCAAGAATCTAACGATTCGTGATATGTGTTGTATCTCAGGTACGCTTTTATTGTACCTGTTCATGTGGCAACTTCGATGATATGACCACACGGCCCCTAGCACCGGCATAAGCGGTATTAGATACAAATCTAGAGAGCTATGATGGAAATACTCTGACAACTCGTATACTGGTAATTGGTGAGCTGTTTCGCTGTGACAACTCGTACATTGGAGATTGGTGATCTGTATCGTCGTCAGATGTAAATGACGGCATTTAACACAAAAGACTAGTCTGTAATGCCCGATGTCGACCCAGCATCAACTTCCCACAAGTGCCAACATATATCAAAGACCAAAATGTATATACAGGGGGCGGGCCTCGGGGACGAAACGTCCACCAGCAGAATCTCGCCATATACAGGAAAAAATTACAACACATATAAGGGAAGTGGGAAGAGGTGCCGACATACTGACTGCGTCACCTGACTTCACAGAATAGTCTTCTGGTTAACTTATTCTAAAGCACATACCAAGAATCTAACGATTCGTGATATGTGTTGTATCTCAGGAACGCTTTTATTGTGCCTGTTCATGTGGCAACTTGAATGATATGACCACACGGCCCCTAGCACCGGCATAAGCGGTATTAGATACAAATCCAGAGAGCTATGATGGAAATGCTCTGACAACTCGTATACTGGTTCCCAAGGGCGTCGTTAGGGAAGTCGATTCGAAAAATCCTGAAGACGCCCATGCTTTTTCTGGACGGCTTTGTGCGTACAAAGGGGTACGAAGACAAAGGAATCATCCACGTGATTACAGTGAACTTAACCAAAAACCAGAAGGAGACTTACGAAGATGGTCTTCAGTGTGCTGTGGGTCGAAATCGGGCCTTACAGGCTAGTCTTTTGTGTTAAATGCCGTCATTTTCATCTGACGACGATACAGCTCACCAATTCCCAGTTTACGAGTTGTCACAGCGACACAGCTCACCAATTACCAATATACGAGTTGTCAGAGCATTTCCATCATAGCTCTCAAGATTTGTATCTAATACCGCTTATGCCGGTGCTAGGGGCCGTGTGGTCATATCATCCAAGTTGCCACATGAACAGGTACAATAAAAGCGTACCTGAGATACAACACATATCACGAATCGTTAGATTTTTGGTATGTGCTTTAGAATAAGTTAACCAGAAGACTATACTGTGAAGTCATGTGACTCTGTCAGTATGTCGGCACCTCTTCCCACTTCCCTTATATGTGTTGTAATTGTACATAGCAATTCTTATTTACTTCTATTTATATTTCCTACTAATCTCTCATTGTTATTTATTATTTATTTATTTATATATTTAGCGCTGGAAAAGATATTCAATAAACAAAGAAATGTACCGCGAAATTCAAATAAAACATTGAGTTGATGGGCCGCGAAATCCGAATGGAAAGCGGCCCTTAAACTACAATTTCAATCAATCAAGTTTGACACACATAGTTCCGTCGGTGTAGTCACATGCCTGCCGGCAGTGGCAGATCCTACCAGGGATTAATGTGCATACAACAATGGATTACACTGGATCATGTATAGGTAGCCCCAGCCTATATTAGGATATACATACAGATGGATTTATACCTGGGCAAAGGAGGATTACATTGAAGTGTATATGGATAGCCCCAGCCTATATAAAGTGATGCTACTACACACAGATGGATTACCATGACATTGTAGGTTTACAATGGAAGTACTTCGTATATTATATCGTACAATAATCATGACCATTCAGCATTCTCCCACCTGACCTGAGTTTGATCCACGCCATCCCCATTAACATGCATAAACAGCATATGCTATTCTCTGTGGTTTCTAATAAATTGCAACTATATTTTTTATATCCTGACATTGTTGATTTATTCAGAGCTGTGTTTAATTTAACCAGGAGTAATATATTGACGAGGATGAGGAGCTTACAGTATTTTCGATATTTTGGGATTAAAATATCTTAGTATAGCACAGATTCCAGTGCCGAAAATTGGCCGAGTCTCATGCGGGATTCCAACCAGTGACCAACAAAGTAAGGCACCCAACCGACAGCACTATATGTCGGCGAACTAAACCACTCCGCCAACGGATCTCCCAAGAAAATAGGAGGTAGCAGACCGATAGTTTTGAAGCGAACATACAGTACCCCTCTGATGACCGTAATGGTTCTAATGTCTACTACGTTTACCAGAGGGTTAGTAAGCTTCGCTTTCAAGACTACCGATGTTCTACCTCATTGGAAGCCCGTTAGCCGAATGGTGGTCACTGATTCGGTTCCCGCATGAGACTCGCCCAATTTTCAGCACTAGAATCTATGCTATACTAAGATAGTGAAATCCGAGAATAACCAAAATACTGTTATACGATCACTTGCTAAATGACAAAAAAAAATCGTTATTTGTTCAGCTATGGGATCTATGGCATTCCGGTCATCAAATGGGTAGTGTATGGTCGCTTTTTTGACTACCGGTCTACTATCTCCTATTTTCGTGACAGGTCATATGGCCGAGTGGTTTATTTCGCCGACATATAGTGCTGGAGTCTGGTGGAATCACTTTGAATCCCGAATGGGGCTCGAATGGTTGTTTTTTAGTATAAAAAACAACACAAAGATTACTGATTTGATGACCTCAAATTGTCTTTCAAAAGGTGTTTTCGGACGTTTTTTTTCGAATTTTACTTATTTGTTTTTCTTCGCAAAAAGTGTGTATTAAATTAGTTAATAATCGCATGTGAAATAAAATGGTGTAAGCCCACTTTGGAAAAATGACGTCAACATTACATTTCTGATTGACATTTTGAATTTACCCATGATCCTCCTCTCGGGGTTACGCAAATAGGCTAAAATGACCCAAATTTGATAAACTACAAAATATCACGTCAGCTCTGAACATTTATCGTTCCAGAGATAGGGTCGAAAGTTTGGTGGGGATGTTGTCCACAGTGCTCTCTCTCCTACAAGGCCTGGTAGGGTTAAGGCCTACCCTACGTTGTAGTTCGTATTCATATGCTACTTTTCTCGGATGTACGTATAACGTACATCATCATTAAGCCTATATATTGTCAAATCAAATATCTGTCTTTCAGCACGAACACAGCAGAGTCCGATACAACTGAGGATAGGAAATATCAATCGTGTTGGCCTATGGTGAATTAAATCATGTCCATACTAATATTAATAATTTGTTCATTCCCTCAATACTATACATTTTATTGATACAATACTTGATTATCGGTGTGTTGAACTGCATCATTCAACTTTGAGCGTTAGAAATCAGGATACGTTTCTCATAGTGTTTATACGAACAGTCACAATCAAATGCTGGCTGACATACATCATACTCTAGATAACGACTTTACAACGTTTATCATATGGCTCCAGAATACTGATCAGCGATGCGGATTTGATATTTTTGGTACATCATGATGTCTTGCTGGCGTGATAGAAAACTGTTGACCGCTGTTGTCTTGCAGGAAACTAGCCTAGTTTTATGTATACTATAATTTATCCTTTTAATTTTGTGCTAATGTTATTATATGAATTAGGTCTTTGGAATATGAACGCAGAAATTCTTTAATGGACGACGGCTGAATATTGAATGGCGGAATAGACGCTGATATGGGATAATTCGGTCGGTCTTTCATGTAAGTTTATATTGCTGAGGCCTTGAACTAGCTGAGCCGTTTGAATCATCATTTTTTCTCATCTCCATGGTATTCATTTGGATATTACTGATTAGAATTTTATGTATAGAACATCATTATGTCTTGCTGACGTCATTGGTATATATGGTAGAGACTATGGACCTGAATTTACACTGTATAATAGGATGTGAAGGAGAATCAAGTGACACTTGTTTATTCCGTCTCGATGGTTAATATGTAATAGGGCAAATTTTAAAATTTCAAAGGTTACATTTTTAATGTTCGTGTCGATATAGTAATAAACAATGACAGTGAAGATAGGATAGGAGACCCCGCCCTGGAAAATCATTAGAGCGGTGCTAACGTCCGAATCGTTCACTCACTCACCCTTCATCCAAACTACAAAATCTCAGGAATGAAGGGGCTTTATTTGTTATGCACCTGATGAGGAAAGAGTGTCAACTCTACAGGTTAGAAAAGACATAGCGACATTCCGAAAAAAACAACACATTCCTGTTATTTTCCATTTGGCAAAATGATAAACGATATTCGACCGGAGACACTAGTGCATGCCAGCGCATGACGCTATATCCACTTCTGTTCCCACGAATCACCCAAATGGGCTCTTCTGGTCGCCCGCCATGACAGTGGCGTGTATAAGCATTAGATCCGGCATTCTGTATTTCGTCATCGTCCACAAAATAAGTTCCTCTGGGCTAGCCTCGTCTGATAGAAACGAGATGAGCTGGTACCACTATGGAGCAGACGTAGTCACCGCTATGATATCATACTGCTGTGTACACAGTATCATATTCTCAATAGATCGTTACCCATTTAACCGGGAAACAAGGAATTCCACACTCGTAAAATCGTGTGAAAAATAGATAAATGGTCAACATCAAGGCCGACGCCCCAGGCAGAAGTCATAATACTTAGGAATAGATTTCAATTCCCCCCATCTTTGATGTACCATAAGAATATGTTCATTATTGATTAACTATGGTGAATTTTATTTGAATATGACTAAATTAGTTATAATGTCAAAACAATTATGTTTTTGTGTGCTAGAAGTGAGCGATCTGACGTCCCCAATATTTAGATTTGTGAAATCTGAAATTTGAAAAATTCGTTGTATCTGTTTTTTTTTTCTCGGGAAATACATATGAGATATATGATCTGGTAACTTTGGGAACCCGCCACCAAAAAATTCAATCGAATCCCTAATCCACTATATAAGACAGTGTATATCCCTCGATAAAAGACAGATATGTGGACTTTTCTGGGCTACTATACACTGGGAACATATAATCCAAAATGTGTACGCGCGCAATCAAGTCCCTCGACTCGGCGGCAGGAACACTGATTCCTGACTCCCAGCCTATAACTAGAGCAGATTTTTAACTACTGATAACTATGTATTTATTGTTTTTTTCTTGGAATTTGACAAATCTGTCCGGGGTATCACACAGGTGGCTATCACCTATATGACTCCCATAACTATCGAATGTGATAAATATTCATCTATTATATCCATTATATTGCATTTTATCACATTTCAGAGTAAATTGTAGGGTTTTGATTGGTTAATTACCATAGTGCATTAGACCGTATTGCAATTCTTCGTTGTCCACCGTTGGTATACCAATTCAGAATCCTCGTATACCAATGCTGTCAAGGTCGCGCGTGCCCATATACCAACGCAGTCAAGGACGCGCGTGCAACACCTGCAAACAAAGCCTGTTTCAGGCGAATTTGTCTGCGCGAGTTTGTATGGGCGAGTTCCGCCACTGGAACAAGTTGTGAGAGGCAAGCTGTGTATTTGCGGATGAAGACAAGAAATAAATTATCATCCAAAGCGTTATATGCCACATAAACAGGAACATCAGAATGTCAGCTAAGTATTTCATCCAGTTTATTGTTCGTCGCGGAACAGATCGAAAAGAGATCGAAGCTGCCTGCCCGACTCGCGGTGTCTTATAGTTGTACAACGTTGAGTTATATGCTCGTTTTTCTTTCGTGTTGGTGATATATGTTAAACCAACCAGGAAAATAGCTCTTCAATGTGATAAATTCGTCATACCGGTGTTTTGCGTTGGTATACAGGCTGATATTTCGTCTCGAAGATAAATATTTTCTCGACGAAATATCAGCTTGTATACCAACGCAAGACACTGGTATAACTTATAGTATTTGATTTATTAAGGCACGCCATGCCGTCTTGTCCACCGTATACCCGTGAGCAGTGCATGATCCTGTTCGAACGTACAACTTGTGATATTGAATCACATACATCTCCCTGTCAATACGGTAAAATTAACATGATGGCAGTTTACAAACTTGTACACATAGACTGTCAGAGATAAATTCAGATAAACTGGAATACTTATTTCCGCAGTTTGGGTTGAAGCGAATTCCAGGGACAAACAGTGCGTATTTCAAGGACAAGGAAATTGATACTAGCATGTAATTAGATGACGTGGATGAACTAGATAAGCAAACTACTGCATATTAACCAGGAAATCAAAGTTCTGGCAGTTGTACCGATAACGCGATGTTGGTGTCTAATAATAAATCTGGTGTGGAAATGCTACTGACGATGCACCTTATATTTGGTAAGTTTAGTCTCAATTATGGCTTTGACGGATATGTGCACTTTTCTAGGTTCTGCACGGGGAAAATATCATCCACAATTTGTACGTGCGCAATCAATTTGATACCGCTTTCCGGATTCAAACATTTGCATTTATGCCCCTCCCGAGTAGTTCACGAACAGTCAATTTTGATTTGTCTGAGGGTTGCAAAGTTGAAGATACAGTACAACCGACAGAAAGATATTAACTCAATGATTTATTAGGAGGTAGATCAGCTATCTGATATTCAGGGTACACGAACATGACTCATTCTGGACACTTCTATATTGGTTGTATGGCTACATAGCTATGAACTGGTTAATTGGTTGTCGTTTAACACGTGTTGAGACACTTGGGTTATTGGATAACCTCTTTTTGGAGTAGTACTTCAACATGACTGTTGCGTAGAGGAACTCACCGTCAAATTTTATGCATGCGTTAGGTAACGATTTCCCTTATATTTTTGTCAATCAACCAATTCTGCACAACGGAATCAGTTTTCAAGAAACAATGCAGCTATCTTCATTGCATTGTTTAATAATGTCCCAAGATGATACTTTGATACGCAGCTATTTTATGTCTATGCCACTGAGATTAACATGGTCAGACATGGTTGCGATGTCATCAAGAAATCATTGATAAGCAGATGCTTCTTGCGGACCTCATTGGTCCTGTGTAGTCGCCCAAACGTACTGTAGACAACACATTTTACAGCTCGGATTTACAGAAGATATAACGGAAATGAACATTCCAGTTGAAATTGAAGTAAACGTTACAAATGTTGACAAACATGTGCAAATGTAGCCTTTGAGTATCGTTTACTCTGTTTATGGGCCTAAATCGGTTCACTCTTGAATACATCGTACAATAGCAGAAGTTATTAATAGATAATCAGTTTATCGCTCATAACTTATGTCTTTAGAAGTATGATGTCTTACTCTCTCGAAGACTCGATAAATTTCGACGGCGAATTGTTCGTAGCATGTCGCATATTTTCAGATCCTGTGTAAAATGTGACGCTTTCACTCAACGCCACAAAATATTAGTGCAGAGACTTGTTCGGCAAGGCTTTACCATCAAATAAAATACGATATATCGGACGCTTCGTGACTTTTATCTAACTTCGCTTTGTTCGTGGCATTTTGTACGCTGAGATTTAATTTTTGAGGTTTTCGAATGAATAGTCGAAATCAATACGTGACTGAGATCCTCAAATAGACATGAGAATCCATTTGCATAAAAGCATATTCGCCAGTGACATGGATTTGAAGAACGGAATAGCGTGATGTCTTAGTGACATCATTACAAACTGATCACCACACGTGAAAGTAGTTAAGTTTGTAAAGATTTATATGATACTTAACTTGAAAAATGTCTTTCGATGGTCGATGGGAAAAGTTTCCATGGGCGTCGGCTTGAATAGCTGTTAGGACGAAACAATGATTTCCGACCCTACCAGATCTAGTATTCCTCGTACTTCTAATAACCTGGTGCATGTTTTATACATAACTTTGCATTACTTTAATTACAATATATCATATGTGGTATTCAGCTGTGCAGATCGGCTATTGGATGACAATTTCGGGCTTATTATGTGGAGTAGCAAGCATTGCACTCATACATGTATATGCGGGTACGTTATTTGATCTCAATGATAAGATCACTATATTGCTCATGCTCTTTCTATAAATTTTGCAGGAGGCCTGATCTTGTTTGGGGTATGTTGGGTAGCGGGTACCAAAGCAGTACGAATGACCATAACCAAATGTCAAGGTGAAACGGTGGTTCTTCCTTGCAATAAAACTGGCTTCGATGTGATTTGGTACAAATGTGACGAACATGTGGGAAGTCGCTCATGCTCTGCTGCGGGAAAATCGCCTATAATAAGTAAGGGAAATGAAGGAATAAAACGCCCCGGATGGAGGAGTCCATGGAAAGATGCAGTTGTTTCGATAGTTGATGACGCGTCACTCAGAATAGACAGTCTGACATTTCCCAGGGATGAAGGTATGTTCATCTGTTGTGCCCCAGATAAGAAAGCTGAATACAACATCAAATTCATGGGTGAGTAAAGGCGCAAAAAGATGTTATTAATTTATTGTGACTGATTCCTTCCGTTTGACCATTCTGCCACATGAATATATGGGCTTCAACATGAGACTGAATTGTGATTAAAATTTGTCATTCGTTGTATTCACAGTAAATGTATCTTATTCTCAATGACCCAGCAGATCCTGATTACTCTGGCTTCAAGATAGCTACGACTCTGGCTTCAAGATAGCGACTAGCCAAGTGCATGTATACCGCTTGAAATTCATAACACTGGATACAGAGGGACATTTGAATTTTTCTTGCTTGATGCTCACAAAATCATTCTGCTATATAACACAAAACATATATAGTTCATGTTGAATATGTAATAAGAACAGGAGGATACTATGCTTTATTAGTGGCATAACAAATAAACTGAGCCTTTCCAGTCATATTTCCAGGAGGGCGTGGGGGCGGGGAATCGGGATGGGGAATATTATTGAAGGCTTATTTATTAGCCATAAACAAGTTTCCTGTTTGTTGAGAGTGACTAAGTGTGAATTTTCGGGAATTCCAGAGGCATAAGTTTCAACCTCGAGAGCAATTTGCACCCTCCAGCCGTTAAATCTAAACTGTTATTAGTCAGAAAATAGGTAATACTGTACTCCGTCTAAATTATATATCTCACTAATTTTCACTTTTGCAGAGATTGGTGGAGAACTGATTCTACGTGACGCTTATCTACGTAGTGGATTAATGTATGTTAATGTAAATGCGAGCAAAAACGCAACCCTGCTATTCGTCCAAAGTGGTGCATGTCCACCAGCGTTATTCTCGTTGGAGATGAAGGATAAATCGCAAAGCTGGAATTCGACATCTGGAATATTTAACATTCCTGTTGGAAACATAGATAACAATTCCAGAGTGGAGGGCAAGGTCTTCTATACACTTGGTGGTGACGTCGCTGTACAAGACACTCTCAGGGCCATCCTCAATGTATCATGCAAGTACAAAAGTAACGCCCAATGCAATGGTTATTGTCATACATATGTAATCGGTAATATTCATTGGTGATACGTTTAGGAACACAGGACGGCGTTGTTGACAAGACAAAAAGACACGTGATGTCACAGGTTAAATTCCGACACTATTTTCTCACCACTGGAGCAACTTTAGGAATTTGTTCACCACTGATTTGCATCCAAGCATCCAAGCATCCTGAATGATCCAGAGGTACGCAACGCTGTACCAAACTATTAAAAGTTCACAGAACCTCCTTGCATTTCATATAATTATACTAAATCTATAGCCACTAAAATATTCAATTACTCCAATGCTGTCAAGGAGTTTGACTGGAACTTATACACGTCAGGAGGCTATAGTTGTGATTGTGAATTGTCGAACTTTATCTATACACCATGCAAACATATTGTGACTGGTGACCTTGATGTGGTGGGTGATAAGGATCTGAAATTACTCCTGATGAAAGGACCTAAATATAGAGAGCCAAGAAGAATAAATCTGAAGGCCGACCAGAAGATAGTCATGTCTGCATTAGAACAGTACGTTATTGATTGGTCTAAGCGAGAAAAAGTTGAACCTACAGTACTCGCTGATTGGCTGGACCTCACCAAGAGCAAGGTCGTTGGAACAATCCGCCATATTGACAGAAGTACTCTTCCCCAAGCAAAACAAGTACTGAGAAACCTCAATTCGCAAGAAGTTCTAGCAAATCTCCAGAGTAAATTCATCATAGTCCCAGCAGACAAAGCTCCGAATAATATAATATTCATATGTAAATATTACTATTACCAGGTGCTGGTTAAAGAATTGAGTGTAGACATATCTTCATCAAATACGTCTACTAATACTCCCAAACTGCATTTACCAAAAATATACTGGACTCCCAAAATGCATAAATCACCATACAAAGCTAGATTCATAGCTGGTTCTAGAAGCTGCACCACCAAGCTTCTTTCAACCCTATTGACGAGGGCACTTCAGGAGGTAAAAGCATTTTGGGAAAGATATTGCGCCACTATTTCTAAGAACTCTGGCGTGGAATGTATGTGGATATTGAAAAACTCAAAATGTCTTACGGAAGAACTTGATGCTAAAGGTCACATACCGTACCGACATGTATCCACATGGGATTTCTCGACTCTCTATACTACAATCTCTCATCAGGACCTTATTGACCGTATAAGTTTATTAATAGTATCTGTGTTCAAGAAAACTGATCGTAGATATATTAATGTCGGAAGCCATAAAGCATTCTTTAGCACGACTATATACAAGAGATATCATTCATGGGATGTTTCTTTGTTTATAGAGTTGCTTGAATTTCTCATTAAAAATATCTATGTGAAATTTGGCAACACAATATATCAGCAGCATATAGGTATTCCAATGGGTTCTAATTGTGCACCCTGTTGGCTGACCTGTATCTGTTCTCTTATGAATATGACTATATGCAGGCGCTTTCAAAAACCGATCCATTCAAAGCCCGTTCCTTCACATTCACCAAACGCTATATAGACGATCTTCTCGCTGTGGATAATCGCTATATAAATGACGCAGTGAAGGATATATATCCACTTTCACTGGATTTGAAGGAAACTACAGATAGCCCTACAGGCACATCATATTTAGACCTATATCTCTATAAAAATGAAGCGGGCCTTCTCTCTCGTCGACTGTATGACAAAAGAGATGATTACAATTTCGACA